>JAVTVY010056379.1:0-29510 GCA_036873755.1 Hanleya hanleyi | reverse complement strand
TCAGTGAACATGAAATAATGTGTCAATGAACATGGTTACATTATTACCTCTCCCGATGTAATTTGTCTCCTGTACATGAAATTCCGTACTGGAGCTTATATGGAGAGAATATAAAACATTTACAACAATGTTACTATTAATAACCAAATAGTCACACAACTGACATCCAGAACAAAAATTTTCCAGGAAGTGAAGAAAGATCCTTAAAGAATTTTAAATTCCCGAAGAGAGGAAATACATTTAAGTCTCTCGCCGGCAGGAAAATGAGGTTATTCAAAAATTTATAATTTGAAATGACCTAGCACGAACAATTTGTCGAGAAGAACAGTAAGAACATTACTAAAAAGCAGTTTGATGCTCTAGTAGACTGTACCGGTAATACATACCTGGTAGAATGAAACCATAGAAGACTTCAAGACTCACGTGTCACTAGGCTTGATCCTCGGCCGGCCAATACCTTCCCACTCACGCTAGTAATTTCAAATTTTCTCATATGGAAGAAATTAAAATTAGTGCATAACTCCATCTGAATTATAAGCGTAATACAGTATACAGATGGAACCAACATGGTGTGAAATAAAACAAGCAATGTAATAATCAGACAATTGTGTTTCAAGAAAAATCACACTTTCACATAGTGGGTGAATAGGTTTATTCACTCACGTAAACCAGCATAAGTGGGTGAATAGGTTTACTCACTCACGTAAACCAGCACGTGATCTCATTGTTGTTCGACACACCCTTAATTACATAGAGAGATCAGTAAAGAAGCTCATTAAGATGCGACACAGGGTCGAAGTAAATAGGGTTGAGTTGTGGTTACGTAACACAAACGCAACAATCATGCTTCATAGTCATGTCAGTATGAAAGACATAAAACCTCTGTCAGGACTCTCTTGAATACAGGATATCAAATATCACGAAATAATACTTGATATAACAAGAGATTACATTTTGGTAGGACCAAGGTGAACCAACCAAAACTGCAAGTCCGAACAGACACAACAACAACAACATGAAATTTGACGGCTGCAAATAAAGTATCAGATCTCTCCGGCGGGAAGAAACGAAAAACCCCCGCCGATGAGGATACTATTTACAACCCTACTTGAGATATACACAAACTCAATGCATAAAATTCATGAATCAACGAAACCAAACCTGATCGTTTATTGCAGAGATCACCATCGGCCTTCAAATCTCAGCACTAAAAGGCAGACTTACAGAAATGCCGGGAACTAAGTACGAATCTGTCACAAATTGAGCAATAAAAACGAGGTCGCGAGAGCCCGTAAAAACCCACACCAAACACAGCGGGTCGAACTCATTGTTCGTGTGAAGACGTGATATTGAATACATATTGTCTCCATCACGCAGGACTGTGTTATCAGATAAGCCCGAGATTAATATTGACTTTAGAAAATATATCGGGTAATAATTTCAAGATATAAGAATTTTGAAAACTCCGACAAGAGCCAATTAATTTCGCGACGTACGTCCGAAGACAATAAACACATGGCAGATGGAAAAAAACAGACCATGTGAAGTCTACAAATTTGCCCAAACAAAATTTTGACAAGACAGAAATGTGAAAGGAAAAACTATCCCCAAAATATTAATTTAATCACCATCGAACCATTGACAAAATGACATAGGTGAGACAACATACGGCGAGGAAGTATTCCTTCGTCTGACATTTAATACGAGGATTATTCGAAGTAGACGGCATATCCGGCAGCAACGCTAAAAGTGCATCCAAATTATCCGAAAAACCATCATTGACGTATGTTCCTAATTTTACACTGAAGAAAAGGAATCACAGATGAACTCGACGAGACCGGTGTAGGAGAACGTCGAGTCGAAGTACGAGAACGGCATACCGGAGAACGGGATGGCCGAAAAATAGAATTAGAATTCCCGGTCTAATTCTCACCAATTTCGTAAACAGTATGCACTATTTTAATAAGCAATAATCGTCGACAGATTGGATATTTAACGATGGAAATTGATTGAAATATCAAACAATTATAAACAATGTTTCTATCTGTTACCAAATCAACCTGCCTCAATCCACCATTATATCAGTTTGCCTCATGTCCGATAATAGTCTAGTTGACAATATTTGATGAGCTGTAAAATAATGGTTTGTCTTTTAGATCATCACCTGTGATCATCCTCGTCATTCTGAATACTTTCAGTATATTTCCAATACAAATTAAACATTTATAAACAATGTTTCTATTTGTTACCCCAACTCAATCCTAAAATTGAAGTCCCGTAACATGTCATTTCGCTATTATAGAATCGCTGATTCATAGATAAACGAAACCGCAAGAGCAATTTTGACACTCAATGGTAGGTCTGAATAACCCACCATAAAACGAGAAACGGATTTAGAACTACGTTAAATAAGACACGTTTATTCCGTTTAGGTAACGGAGTGTGAATACAAAAGACAAAGGAGAGGTCGAGATGATATGCGAACCCACTGCATTTCATTGTCCGACGAGAACAATGGATTGCTAAGGCACGACAGGTTAGAGAAGTCTTTGTCAAGCAGACAAAGGAACCGGTTTGACTGCATACATAGCCAAACCTATACATGTAGGCTGTCTAACTAGACGTAGAACCGTCCCGCCAGTATATTTATAGAGGCGGGCGAGTTCTGACCACTAAGACCATGGGAAAACATTTATATAATTGCAACGATAACTTCGTTAGCTTTCAGGTCAATTACAAGCAATTCCCAACGTACGTCTGCCGACTTCCGAAAGAAACGGGTCGCCAGACGCCTGCAAAGGTAAACCCGTCTAGCCTGGGTGAAATCCCCCCACGCTAACGGGTCTCTAATATACACTCGGCGAACTTCGCCGATAACACAACTCTTTACAAGAAAAACCAAACCGTGTGGGCGTCCAAACTGGACCACCATTTCACACACGAATTACATGCATTAGATATCGGAATCTCAGACATAACTAATGAAAGAATTCCCGACAATAATGAAAGAATTTCCGACAAGAAATAACACAAGTCAAAACCGATAAGGATACTGAGGGTCGTTACAACAACAACCCAGGTTGTATAAACACTTCCTTCCTGATGTGTACTGGTCGAGGTACAACAGAGAATAGAGGACGAATATAGCTTGAGCTGAGCATTTATAGTAATCCTGCTGGAATGAGGTGGGAGAGTTCCCCTAGGGGCGGACAACTCTCCGCTAGGGGAGCTAACTTTTAGTTTTAAACTTCCGTTTTTCTACGTTGTATCATCTTCCTGACGGAGATTAATGGCATAATTGAAACAGGTTACGATTTGGGCTACAAATGCTAATTTTACAAAAAGTTTCAAATCAGCAATCTCCACTACCCGTAGAGACTATAACGAGCTTGATGAGGGGTAAGGAAAATGTGCCTTTTGACTGTCCAGTGAACTCTGCACACACTCCTCAGGAAAACACTACAAGACTTCCGGATGTCATATTTTTCAATATTTTCTGAATATTAATTTACAGATTATTTTAAGTCTCTGGATATATCAGTGTACATCATCTCACAAATCAAATCAGACAGGCGAGTCAGCCAAGAATTAAAGTACAGCGACTTGCTTGTTAGTTTCAAGCAGTTCACAGAGCATAACAAATACATATATAGTGAGAAAGTGTGATACCTGTTGATAAGAGAGACCACAGCATTGAAGACATCACTGTAGAGACCGGTAGCAAAGCCTTCCAGGGCATCTATCACAGAGGTGTTATCACCACTCTGTCTGTCCCCAGGACTGGACCTGTAATGTACAACACACAATTATTAAGGGACAGAATTGCAGAAATCAACAGAAGACGGTTGACCGATCTCAAACCAGAATGATCTCTGTTATGTATATGGCTGGCTATAGGATACTTGTGGAATATATTTGGCTGAATTCTGCCATGCTTTAGGGTGGGACATTGCTATTCTATTCTAATGCAACAAACGGACTGATGACAGCATCAGGATGTCAACAAACAACAGTACACTTCACATAACGATGTCAGCTGGTGTTAGAATAGAAATGTCACCTTGGGTGGAGATATGTCCACGAACAACACACCATATCAACCAGGCTGGTCTGTCATGTGATGGAGTCAAATATTTAATTTATCGGCATTATCATCACCTCAATATACTGAACAGTTTTCATCACAATCTACATGTATATCTTTTCATCTAGTCACAAATTCATCCCATCATGCAATGATATTATGATATTATGGGATATGATGAATGTCTAAATGAAATTATTATTCATTTCTCGTTTACACTTCATTACAATCAGCACATTTTGAGTTACAAGACAACCTTATCATGCTTATGTTTCATAGAATGTGCCAATACCTGAAGGACTGACTCCGTGGTAGGGTACCACCAGGACTGGATGTGAAGATCATACGAGACAGCTCTTCCACGGAGATACCTAACAAGGCCGCTGATCTCTGGGCAGCTGCTGGACGGGCGAACTGGGCCTTGTTATTATTACCTGAATAACAAGGAATATGGAAACAGGGTTAATCCCATTTAAAATGGAGTGAATTTTCTGTTGCTCTACTACATGTATTCCACTTCCCACTGCTTTTATCTCTATAAACCAATCCCACAGTGTTTCAATGGAATATGCTTCTACTAATCAGATTACTGTTATATATATGAAAGGAGCACAAGGTCAGAACAAGATTCACTCCTATGGAAAACACTGCACATTTCAGACTTTGGAAAAGTGAAAATAAATCCTTTCCATCCTTTTCTCCATTTATGTGAAACAAAGGAATGGTAAATGCTCAAATAATTCAAAGACAGCAAGTGTATTCTTGCACATAAATACGATAATAATTTGATTGCAGGAAGTGAAATTTCCCACTATAAGTTTGAGGGTGATCAAATTTATTATAACCGCCAATTGAATTTGGGGGAGATTGAATTTTGTCAGGGACGAGTGCTTATTCACCCCCTTGGCTCATTCACCCCCCATGGGTTCATTCACCCCCATGGGTTAGTTTATAGGGATAAGGAAATCGCGTGTCCTTTCTATACTACTCATCGCGCACTACTCATCGCGCATGCGCAGTCGACCCATTCTACTGTAGGGTGCAAGCCTGGCCCATGGAATCTCAGGTAGCGAAAACCCCAGGTCTCTCGCCCCACCCTATCCCGCGCCACACCTACAGGGATAGGGAGATCGCGTGCCCTTTCTATACTACTACTCATCGCGCATGCGCAGTCGACCCATTCTACTGTAGGGTGAAAGCCTGGCCCATGGAATCTCACGTAGCGAAAACACCAGGTCTCTCGCCTCAGCCTATCCCGCGCCACACCTACAGGGATAGGGAGATCGGGCCCACTTTCAATACTACTACTCATCGCGCATGCGCAGTCGGCCCATTCTACTGCTTACGGGTGCAAGCCTGGCCCATGGAATCTCAGGTAGTGAAAACCCCAGGTCTCTCGCCCCACCTATCCCGCGCCACACCTACAGGGATAGGGAGATCGAGGGCCCTTTCAATACTACTACTCATCGCGCATGCGCAGTCGACCCATTCTACTGTAGGGTGCAAGCCTGGCCCATGGAATCTCAGGTAGTGAAAACCCCAGGTCTCTCGCCCCACCCTATCCCGCGCCACACCTACAGGGATAGGGAGATCGAGGGCCCTTTCAATACTACTACTCATCGCGCATGCGCAGTCGACCCATTCTACTGTAGGGTGCAAGCCTGGCCCATGGAATCTCAGGTAGTGAAAACCCCAGGTCTCTCGCCCCACCCTTTCCCGCGCCACACCTACATGTATGCGACCCGCTGTGCAGTGAGTAAAGCGGTGGAGAAGGAGGAGGAGGAGGAGTAGGACACGCCACAGATTATACTAGGGAGATTTACCCAGAGGTAATCAAATTTATTATAAACAACATTAGAAGCAAAATAGGGGAGTGATTGAATGTTATTAGCGTGATTGAATTATTACAGCATTTACTCTAGCATGGTTATGCACGAGTGATTGTTTCTCCAGAGGAAAAATGGTATCATATCATATTTGTTACGTTTCTTTGGATGGGTCATAACTACTTTTGGCGAGTCTTGACCACCAAAATCCCCAGGACTAGTTTTACCCTTCCATCCAGTTAAGGATGTCCGCTGGTGGTTTTTGACTTTGGCAGCCATTTTGCCTGTTTTTCTATTGGGTTATCTCCCTTCCCTAGGTTAAGAGATGGGGATTTCCTTTAAAAGCCTTCTAGCCGAGAATTTTGCACACTAACATCCATCCAATTTGCTACATTTTGATAGACATTATGATTATCTGCAAACAGTTAGAATATAAGAAAAAGTTAAATACTATTTATATGAATTTTTCATGAATATGCTTCAAAACTAGGGCTATTCCCTATGCTTTCTGGGTTATCAAATTGAGCATGGGTCAGTCCACTTAATGTTGCCTACAGCTAAAAAATGCACACCAACCTATATTCTTTCTTTGTTTTTCCTCATATTACACAATTATGAATGCAACAACACACATTATTCAAAAAGTTAATTACTTTGATTTACCACCAGCGGACATCCTTAAAGACATCGCATGCTCATTCAAGCTGTATCCTCACCTTTTGCAGCACTGGCCACACCCAAGTGAAAAATAGCTGCTAACACAGAAAATATAGCCTTAGCTTCGGATTCAGAAAATCCAACAGTGTCCATAGCATTATGTATTTTGGCCCATGATGCTGCAGCCTTTTGACGATCTTCATTCTGAAATATAGACAAATTTAATTTCATTGCATATGTATAAGTAATAAGTTGGCAGTCTCACAGAAATAGGTTTTCTTGAAGGGATGAATACATATTGAATGATTTAGGTTTAGAACAAAATGCACCAAAGCCATTAAAACTTGTAACTTCAAATGAACTCTATATATGTACATAATCCACTCAATAAACTGCTCATTAAAGTGGTCAGTCACTTGGATAATTGAATGTTGTGTTATAGTGACTGGCACCAAGAATATATAACATGTGTAACTCACCCTCTGTAATGGAGTCATGAACAGATTAGGTTCATTCAGTACAGTCAGCTGTAGCTCTTTCCTGTATAATGGAATATAAGTTTCAATACCGGAAATTAATTTAGTAACAACTGGTCGATACTATTTCTTCTAAGCTTCTAAAACTGCATTTCAATCGGTTGAGCCAGAATATGGTCTGTGCCCCTGCATATCAGTATAGTGTCCTCTGGGTATATTGTCTCAAGGGAACACTAGAGGGAAGTGAATACCAGGGCATAGACAATAATTGATAAATAATTCCCTGCAATTAACACATTTTCATGCATGGATCAGATTATATTTTCTCATGAAATTTTCCCTAGTTCGTAAAGTTGTGAAAGTCATTTTCAAACCATACCATGGATAGAACATCAGAGGGATCATAATGACATTCTATATGAATTCAGGATTTCATAATCACCAATATGAAGACAAACCTCAATTCAGAGTCGACACCAGCCAGCATGTGATAGAAGACATGAAATGTGGGTTCACCCTCTGGTCTCCGTACAACTCGACTTTTCTCAAACATCAGAGCCTGTGTGCAGAGAACAGAAGAATAACAAACATAAGCTAGAATATTTAAGTACAATGAATCCTGGCAAGACAGCCTAAACTGTCACTTTTGAGATGTTGTTGCTTTTCTAGGGTTTTATAATGGTAGACTAGAGGGAGAAAAAGTGAGCTAACATCAGTTTTGACAGCATTACGTTATTTGCAGGGGTCAGTATTTGCAGGCTTCACTGACATAAGCAAATAAGCATGTGGGAAATGTCACTCAGTTTTGAATATAGAGGTGGCCATTCATGAAAGACGTACTTTAAGACTGAACTCAACACGTGACTTTGAAATACAAGTGATGGTGTCTTACTTTTGATAATAAAAAATAATAATAAATATTACTTACTGATATGCTAACAGGATTACAGATCAAGTGAATAAACAATCAAGAATATTTATGAAAGTTAGCAACATTGACGTCGTGATAAGGGAAGATAAATGGAGATACTTTGAAGAGGTTTTGTGAACAAGTGAACTGATAACAGGTCACACAGAAACATGCAATCCTCTACTTTCAGCTGTGCCAATGGATGGATGGATGGATCTACTTCGGCACTCCATCGTGGTACGATGGGCACTGATCATGCAGGACATGCCGTGCAACCCGTTCCCCCATGTGTCCATATGATCGTGTCTCACTGCTTGACCGACTGATGATCAAGTCTTTGGCAACAAAAGAGGTAATGGCATGGCTATGGTTAGCTTTGTTCTTTTATCAGCCCGAAGGAGCATACCATTTTTCTATTCAGCATGCTGATACAAACAAATTGTAGACATATCCTTGGATGGAGAATTTAATATAAATTATATGTGGAATATCAAAGAAGAAGAAGAATCCCCCAAATTCTCCAGAAAGGTGGTCATCATACCTGTAGTGATGCGGAGACGATTTGTCCAGCGTGATCAAAATCAAGGGAGGTAACCTGGGTGAACCGGCTGGCATTTGTGTTCAGTATAGTCCGACTATTACCAAAGGCCTCCAATAAAGTCTCAATTGCGTTTAATTTGTTAACTGCAAGACGAAATAAGAAAGTAGCCTACAGTTGCCAAGGTTTCTGACCATCACACATATGAAACTAACATGTACATGTAAATATCAATTTGTGGAATCAAATTCGTACAAATCTTTAATTAAACATCGATTTTGCTGGAAATTTTGATATACTGGATGGCATAGACTCGCTCGTATGTTATTTGACAATGACTACAAATCATTTTTGTTCCCCCGAGGTCTGCTGGTATGCAAAACTAATTATACACTGTGGAAAAAATCTTATACATGCAACATACATCATTCTTGACAGCTCAGCACGTGTTAGAAGTTTTAATGGTCTTCCTTACACATGTTTGCATTGTGTAACTGTGTGTCAGAAATACATTTTTTTTTTTTTTTTTCTCTTGTTCGGAACAAAGTTATAATTAGTGTTCCATAGTCTTTCTTATATTTATGAATGTTTGCAGCCTGTGTTGTTGCATGTCAGAGATATTTTTGGTCCTGGACTGTAATACATTTATAATTACTATTCCATGTCCATCTATTTATTAGTTTTAGTCAGTTCACAGTCAAACTGGTAAGAATACATGTAAGAGTTACAGGCCTATTACTAGTATCTCAAATGTTTACCACTATCAATACAGTAAACTGTATAGTAATCCCTCTAATAATTCAATCTCCCTATCAAAATTCAATCCCCCCAATTTTGGGACAAAATTCAATTGGTTGTTCTAATAAATTTGATGACCCTCTAAAATCATTGAAATTAACAAAGAAATAATGGATTATCTGCATGTTTTGAACAATTGTCAACTTTCTGTTCTAATAAATTTGATCACCCCCTGATGTTAAAGTGTAAAATTTCACTTCCTGTGATTGAATTATTGGAGGGATTACTATATATGCTCCAAAGATTCAACCAAATATATAATGTTAAATATATTAATTAATATTATTAATACTATAGTATAATTTATATTGTTAATTTATATTCATATTATTACAATAATAATGTATATAATTATATTTTATTTTATCTCAATCAAATATATAATGGGCAATCAATTTGAATGGATATTAAGTTACCGAAATGGAACAAAAACAGGACAGGAAACAAAATAGTGTCATATTTTTTTTTTTTTTTTTTTTTGTTAGAACATTTACAATGGGTTCTTTTGTAAGGCACACAGATTTTTACAGGGTTATATGTTTGATAAGCTGGAATATACAGATATTGTTGTCTCCTCTGAAGTTAGAATGTGATGAGAGGACCCCTATATGTGGGGGGCCTGAATACATGGCATGGTAGGGGTCAAAGGTCAGTGATAGTCATTACCTGTAAAAACATTGCCCACAGTTCCAGCAGCCACAGCGAGGTAATGCATCACATGTCGGACATTGGTTGTTTTCCCACTACCGCTCCTCCCCGTGAATACAATGGACTGGTCCCGCCGTGAACTGAGCATGTCCCTGTAAGCGATTTGGGCGGAGGCGAACACGTGGGGTGGTAAATCCTCCTGCTTACACCCCTTAAACATCTGAATCACCTATTGATAGAAATCACATGTTCAGCTTGGATATATTACAACAAAACACAATGAATTCGAAGAATACACGTATCTTCCAGTTTTGAAACATTTGAACTTGGACAAATAAAAATTTCGAAATTGATCAATTGAAAAATGAGAAATTGGTCAATTCAAATTTTCATAACAAAATCTTGCAATTGATAGAATATTTAGCCAATCAGAGAGTTTCTGCTATAAAAGTCCATTGAAGACAGCATTATACAGTAACACCATACCAAACGGTCTGACTCTGCCTCAAACATGGCAACTACCAAAAGAAGTTTGAAATGGTTAAATTAGATTTTTGTCCCTGTGTTGCCACCATCTTTGAAGCCAATTGTTGATATCAGGGATAAGTTACACTTACATACATGTGTATAATTACAGTGAAGTGGTTAAGAGTACCGTAACTCTAATTAATTTTTCATTTCATCCTTGACTTGCACAGTTGTACTAGGCATACATGTACGACAATGGACCCTTGAGTCTAAAATTAGTGGCAAATTTAAACAGCTCAAATTAGCACATGATTAGCCAATCACTTTCTATGTCCAACAAAGGATGAACATGTACCTGTATCTCAATGTAACAATTCACACCACTTCAACAGTTACAAAGAGAGAACCACCTCTATAAAATGGAGATAAAAAGGTGTTGATTTATTCCTCATAACAATCCAAAATCTTCAGGCTACTTAGCTTATATGTTGCTACAATGTACATGTCAAAACATTGATTTGCCGAAGAGAGTGTGCATGATGGTCTAAAACAAATCATGAACAAAATATGTCAGCCATTATTATGCAAATTTATTTTAAGACCATCCAATGAGAATATAGATGTCCATGATCACCTATGGCAGATGTCTCTTAGTTGGATATATTATTAACTTTATTGAGGAAAACAACCTTAATACCTCCGTGTTACCTCCAGAATCTGTGATTTCTGGCCTACAATACAGCACAGAATTCCAATCAATATTTACTAATAAATATGAATTTGCTTATTTCGGCCCGTGGGATGATCTATTCAAGTACTCACCTTCTCTGAATATATAGAGAGACTATTCATAGGGTTGACGACGATCAGAGATGGGCCCGCATACGTGTGGATTAGGGCGCTCCCGTAACGCTGACGAACAGTGTGCAGGACACTAGACTCGTTCAGGTATCGTAACGTGACCAGATCTTCTGCTTTGTCGTATTGTGGTGGATTGGCCTGGAAACACAGAAATACAAGTCAATGTGTAACATGTATCTGACTTATCAGTTGATTGTGGAGTGACATCATTCTCTTCTGTAAGCTCATTCACATTCATTATATTTATACATTTAAGAACTCAAAAATAACCTTCCAAACTTCTTTGTACAAGTTTAGATTTCAAACATTTCACAGGATTATTTTAAGTGTTAATATACTAAATACACCAGAACCAGAATTTCACTTGTTTGATCTGCAGTTTCTTTGCATCATTCAATATACAGGCGGGAAAACTTTCTCACTTTTTTTTTCTTTTACTCCAGAACTAAACAATTTTTGAAGATTTCTCTGAACATTCCCACATATCCCAGCTCCCATTTCAATACATGTATTTAGGTCTCACCTTTTCAATATCATCCTCATCCACTTCGAGGACTTCACCGGTCTGTTCCAGTTTAATCTTGACCCGTCCTTCAGGGAGGGGCGAGACCCCAGCATCAGACTTGAGGAGGCGTGCATTGGCAAACCCTCCCTTGTGAACCAGCCAGACCTGCTCAGCCTGCAGCCAAGCTTTCTCTGATAGCACTTCATCTTCACTCTTGGCCTGCAATCATAAATACATTACATATATAATAAGTGTTAGAGATTTACAACTGTTCCATGCTCAGGGAAGTTTATAACTTTACGCCATTTCAAAGCTGGAAGATTATACATCATACACATGAATGGTAAACTCACTAATCATGCTATATGTAATACAGTAATTCCCCTAAGAGTTCTATCACCCTATTGAAATTTAATCCCGCCCAAATTTCAGGACAAAATTCAATCAATGGTACCATTCTAATAAATTTGATCACCCTCAAAATCATTAAAATAACAAAGAAATAATAGATTATCTGCATGAGTTTGGACCATTTTGTCGACTTCCTTTTCTAATATATTAGGTAACCCCCGGATTTTATGGTGGGAAATTTCACTTCCTGTGATTGAATTATTAAAGGATTTACTGTAATTCAATCCCAGGAAGAGCATTTTCACACCTAAAAAATATTGAGAAGATCAAATTTATTAAATTATCATCAGGAAGTTGCTGAAAGAATATAATAACAGCTAGGACCGTATGTATGGAAGTTTAAAGGTGATCAAATTATTAGAGTGATGTGCATACATTGTACATGCAAATCAACACAAAACTTGGGGGTGACTGAATAATTAGGGTGAATGCATTATTAGAGCATCAGGGCTGGAAATAAGGGAAAATAATTTGATCTGTGGTTATTATTAGAAGCTTTGAAATTCATCAGCAAATTAGTGTGGCCTCACTAATGAGTGAGTGAGTGAATATGATTTAACATCGCTTTCAACACTATTTCAGTCATATCACAACGTTTGGTTCCTATTCCTTTTCACACCCAGAAACCACACGGGTAGGGTCCTATTCCTTTTCACACTCGGGAACCCCGCAGGTGCCCTGTTAGTCGCCTCTTATGGCAAGCTCTCTGGAGGGCTGAGGCCTATTCTTACCATGACCTGCCGTGTGCACAAAGACACCCCAGGTCAATCCCCGGAAGCCCCACGGGGGTGTAGCCTCACTATAAGGTGCCTCACTAAAGTGCTGATTCTGATATAAGGTGGGTGCTATGGTGTCCCCCAAATTATTATAAACAAATGCATATTATTTTAGCCCTTTTATTAGGATGAAAATCTATAAGGTGGTTTAAGTTTTGTCCCCCAATAACCGCGTTATAGTGAGGTTACACTGTACTTTGTCCATGTTATCACTATGGCATTGCGATTGTTTAGTGTCCAAATCACTGACCCTTATTTCCATCCCCGAGTGTTTACTCTACACGTACTGTAATTGTGCAATTCACTGCAGAGATGGGCATGACAAAACCAGGAAATAGTTTCTAAATTCTTGGCCACAAACCTGAATTAATTAGAGTACTGGATTTGGGATTTGCAGTATGACGTATTTTTTTTAATTTACAATCATACTTCAACCAAACAATACATCTTATGTACATGTAGATAATTATCCAATCAGGCTTCTGTTAATTAATTTTAAGCTTCGCAGGACCCGCCTGAATAAAGTTTTGAAACTACTAATTGCACAAAGTTGGACAAAAAGAGTACTTGATAAACTTAGCGTGTACCACACTCCTTGGAGGGGGTCACTTCTTCATTATATCATCTTTGATCAACTTTTAGCTGAATACAATTATTCCCCATCTTCAGATACACTTTCAAAAAAAAATTATGAGGTAGGTGGCGGTCTACTCTTTCTTCTTTTCTTTTTTTTCCCACACGGATATACATCTATCAACTGTGTTTTCTGGTGAACAGATGCAGTTTAATAAAATCTGTATTCTTCCAGATTCTTGAAGAATCAGCATTGAAAATGCTGCAGAAAGGGCCTACAATCAGATCATTGGATTGTGTTTAATAGTTGTTGTTGTCTTGCTGCGATAAAAGGTTTTGATGCAAAGTCAAACAAAAATTATGTGATGGTCTCTCTTATGCTAGACATTTATTATATTCAGCCTTAAAGTAAATTGCATATCAAGGGGCAATGTGAATTACACACAAGACTATAAAGTAGACCATATAATGTACATATTCAACCTACTTGAAGTTGACCCTAAATAACCTTGCTACTGGACAGTATATTTGCTTCATAAATTACACTGTGGCAGTACATTCTACACATTTCTGGTATACATGTATATCAGTAAGAATAACTTCCCACAAACCACATACATGTACTGATGAACTTGAAACACCAGGTTTTTCACCATATATATTAAAGGTCAGGGGTATAATGCAGGTATGTTGACCAAACTATTTAACATGTTTGTATAATATCCATCCACATGGCTGCCAGGACTGTCCTATATTAGTGGTTCAGTAACTCTAAACTTGGCCAGGTATATATCACAGAGTGACACTTGATACTAAAATCTGTCCTCAAGTCCAAGCTGAAATGTTTAGTGAGTTATGTGATACCGTTGTTTACCCCTGAACCTGCTACTGTACAGTACATCAGGTTATAACTTCAGAAGATGTTCAATTATCAATGCTCCCCATATATCCCCATCTTCATACACAAGCCGATTCTCCATTCACACTTCAAATTAGCCTTGATTTTTCAGCCCAGCAGCTCTGTTCAAAGAACTTATAATATTAAGACATGAAATGTCATTGATCTTGAATCCATTTGAATTTCAAAATGTGCCATATGAGTGGGTTATTGGTTGGCTGTCCTTTGTATCTGTCCACCCCTACCACAATATTAGGAAGAATGACCCTACACAGTTGTTGGATAATTGTTCTGCTCGGTTCATCTCTGGTTTGCAGATGAAATTTACACCTCAGATATGAATGCTTTCACTGTTTCAGTGATCTGATGATCTGTCAAGGCTAATTTGAAGTGTGAAAGGAGAAAATGGCTTGTGTATGGAGATGTGAACCAGTGATCTGATGTATCAAGGCTAATTCAAAGTGTGAACGGAGAAGTAGACTTGTGTATGAAGATGTGAACCAGCTTCTGTCCATACATGTACATGAGGTTATAATTATAGGAGATGCTCACTTTGATGCTCTGCATGTGTCCCCTAAACCTACCAAACTTAACCTGATGGTGTTGAAAACCTCGAAAATCTGACCTGGAAAGATCCAATGTGGCCTCAACTACATTACAAATGTACATGTACATCTATTCCGAGATGTCTGGGGTGAACCAAAATCCTATTTTCATCTCCAGTATCATGCCTTATTGTGACCATAATGAGTTGTGCTATATTTATGAGGGAACATGTCTATAACTGATCTACCCTGGAGACATTCATGTAGATCTATATGTACATGTACATAT
Organism: Hanleya hanleyi; assembly: GCA_036873755.1. Taxonomy (NCBI): domain Eukaryota; kingdom Metazoa; phylum Mollusca; class Polyplacophora; order Lepidopleurida; family Hanleyidae; genus Hanleya; species Hanleya hanleyi. The sequence continues at coordinate 14,247 of JAVTVY010056379.1, read as the reverse complement.
CCTCCCTCAGGTGAGAGTTTGGGTGGGCTTCAAGGCATCAGAGATAATATCAACTCCGGGGTTACTAAACCCCATAGATTGTCATCTCCTGTCCTGATTTTATTTCAGTAACCAGACACAGACACCAGAGTATAAAACCATTTCCCCATCTTTCACCTCCATGTAATGCAGCTGTCCCCACGTGCCTTCCTCAAAGTTGTGCCCTTGCTAATTCCAACACTACTCTGTACTTGCCTTGCTAGAATTTCTGAAACTAATTTTCTTCTCTGTCGAAATTCTATCATAGTTTGAATCAATGTCTGTATGTGCTTATGCACTTGTCAATTGAATGCCCCACTCCCACATTGGGAGCTCCCTCTAAACCCTTCAGTTCACCCAGACAATGGTTAATATCAAATACAAGGTCTGGGTTAGGGTCAGAGAATTTCTCCTCAAAACATAGTAAATGGCCAAACCATGGGGCGTCGGATGGAAGGTAGATAAAAAATTTGTATTTTGTCTCAATAAAAAAATCTTCAAAAATCATTAATCTGTTCTACTGCTCTTACCTCGCGTCTATTCATTAAAGAATAATTTCCCTTCATGATCAGCCCAATTTTGACAAGATCAGTTTCATTATAAGCCTGTTATATATCAGCGAATTTATTTCATATTTCAAAATGAATGACCTGTTCTTCTGTTGCATATATATTCTTATCAGGTGCAACACATGCATGTGCGCTTGGTGATGATGATGTGATAAGCTGACCTTGGCAAGGTCAATGCAATTTTCATCCGTGACATTCGAATCTTGTTGGTTGGGGAGATCCAAACTGAACGTCCTGCTAGCACCTTTACATGAACAATGTACTGGTACCATGTTTACTCAGGAAATATCTTGCTAGAACTGTCAAAATGACTCTCTTCTAATTTCTCGTCACTTTGATCTCTAAATATTGATAGCCACTAAGAATGTAACCCTGCATTTGTCAATATTTCTATTTTCTAGCACTTTTATATACTGTACATGTACTCTGTACTTGCCTTGCTAGAATTGGTCAAAGTTTTCCTTTTATCAAGGACAGCCTTAACCTTGCCCAATTCCTCCATGATCAGGCCCGAGATTTCAGCACTAGATCTTCTCCTGGACAGTTTTAGAATAGGTCTTCGGACTCGATCAACTTTAGAATTCATTTTAGAGTGGCAAGGGGTCAACTTAAGCTATGATGACCAGTAATGTTGCTGGGCATTTAGGAATGTAAGAAAGCCTGTATGTTTGCGAACATTGATCAGCATACATCTAAACCAAGTATTATCATATTTTCTGTTTACTATAACAGACAAAGGGTAGACGGACATGAAGTCAGATTTCCAATCTATACAGGTACAAATATGTTCTAAACAACCAGCATGTAATTAATGCTAATGCTGATACACGAACTACAGGTACACAGTATGCAAGTCAAAACTTTTAACCTTGAAAGGCTTGTAACTAAAAGGATCTACCTCGAAATACCCGGCAGCCATTAGTTTACAAAGGTCCATTCAGACGCTATTAGTACCTACATAAAATTTCACCTGTGGAAAGTGTGAAGGCTTGTCTAGACAGATTACCTACCTGAACAGGTATGTATATAATAATGGTAATCACTATTATTAACTGACCAGTACAATCATAACACTGAGTATAATCAAACATTCAAGTTAGCACTATATAATCATGATAATCCATAATAATGGCCTAATCATAATCCAATATAGGCCAGTATATGTACCTGTCTATACACCATTATAGCTAAGCTGTTTCATGGAAGTAGAAATCCTGGGTTACTGAGAATATGAGGGTCAAAAGAGGGGAGATGTTTAACCCAGAGGACCCGTTATGTTTATGGATAGCTAGATTACACATATTATCTATGTGAACCCGTTTGAAACTCCCCTTACATGCACACCCCCGTTTTCAATTTTCATGTGCCTCTGAATGGATGAGGATCATATGAGGAGAGCAGATCTGCTCCCACTCACCTCTTAACCTAAAATAAATCTCAGGGGAGCAGTCTGCAAAATTTTTGTACTTTTTTTTCTTTTCTTTTTTTTTTCTTTTTGATTTCTAGAAATTGTGCTCACTTGCTCAACATAATAAATATAATCCTGATGAGCAGCTCACTGCTGGCCCACCATCTCCTCATGACAAGGCCTGCCATCATGAAGGCAATCAAAGAACAGGGTCTGCAGCAGTCATGTCGAATCAAAACCGGACATACATGTAGCAGACCCGTAGCCAAGCAGGGTTTTCTGGGTTCAGGCGAACCCCCATTTTGAAAAATGTAAATTTATATTTAAAAATATAATTTATTTCTCATACAAATGCCATTTTCAGACTGAAATTCCTTTTCTCATAGAGCGAACCTCCTGATGTGATCTTTTTTCAGTGATGGCAAACCACCCCTCAAGAAATCCGGGCTATGGCCATGCATAGTCTGATCAAAGTCATTAAAAGATGATAGATATTAAAATGCATACCATTACGCCTAATCAAATTTTGGAAATAGTGGTCAATTTGAATTTTCTTATTTCAGACCCTGAACATGGACGGTACAGTTTTATTTTACGTGAAGAAACATATCAAATTCTGACCAGGTATCATCATCGAGATGTCAATCCCCACTTCAACCATTGTGATAGAAATGACGAATACATGTAGTCATTTGGTTCAATTTCATTCGTGGAGATGTACAATGTACTGATTTGTATGCCTTGCACCTCTGACCTATCAACTCTGGTAAGAAGTTGTGACAGCCATCATTCTGTTTATTTACTCACTTACATGTACATACCCCCTGTATAAATAAACTTCTCCATCTTCCCACCTGCTACAGGTATCAGTACAGGATGATGAGCACCTGAGATGAGAAGTAATCACATATCCACCAGGTGTAGATCTAGCCATCATTAGAACAGGTGAACCACTTCACCATCAACCTGTTCTAAATATTATGATGTCTCTGATTCTAGACTTCATTAACCAGGTTTGTTAAACATGAAGTCAAATCAGTCTGCAGATTCTCATCTTCATTTTATCAAGCCAATTTCTACGTTCCCACTTCGAACGTGACTTGATTTATCTGTATTAAAAATCCGAGGTGTAGATTTGACCTACAAATGAGAGACGAACCAATCAGAACCTACACACCGATTGTGTGTACATGTAGAGTGACATCATCCTCAAGTAACGGCGTCATTCCTCCTAATATGGTGCTTGTGCTAGCCCAATATATAGGTCAGCCAATCAATAACGCTATTCTATGACACATTTCGAAATTTAAATGGTTGCGAGGTCAGTGAGGTCTCATGTCTATTTATAAGTTCTTTGAACACTGAATGGGCCCAGATATATAAAGGGAAGTTTGAAGTCAGTGGGAACATAGAAATTGGCTTGATAAAATGAAGATGCAGATTGCATGCATATCTACACACACACATGTATACATTAACTTTATGATGTTAGTCTATAAAACATGTTCAGGACACATACATGTACACGCAGGCCTTGCATGTTGAGGAGATCAACCCAGGCCCTGTGAAAGACCGAATGACTGAATGCTTTTCAAAGGGCCTACTTATCAGCCTGGTAAAAAGTGCTGATAACCTGGTTCAATTGAAATCAGCCCCATTATAAGCAAATCAACCCGGTTAATAGACAATACATGACATAACACATCAGCCTAGTGCGGTTTGTAGAACTGCAAGGCCTGACATGTAACAACTTTTGAAACTGACTGGTTTATTGAACACAAGCTTTCATAGAGTGTCAGGATGCTACGATGTATTAAAAAAATACTTCCTATTTGATGACATCTCTGAGCAACCTTACAGCAACTTATAGAATATTTGTAAGCACTTGAAACTTTATGGAGCCAATTAAAAGGCTTGATCTTCATCTACATGTACATGCACAGGTATGCTAACATATCCTTGAAGTCATATTACCTCACACTTGGTCTACTGGCGGAATAAACACTCTTCCTTCTGAATTTACTATTGAATGGATAATTTGGAGGAGTGAGTGAGTTGAACTCAATGCCCGAGGTGCTAGGTTAATAGAAATCCAGGATAATACATTTTAGCTAAATTAAAATACCAAGACCTAATTTTTCTTCAGATATATATCCAGAGTGGTCGCCCAAGGCTACCGGTCAGGGCATGAGTGAGCATCCTGACCAGGCAAAACTAATCCATCCACAAGAATGCAGGAAGTATTTGAAAATGAAAGTATTTAGTTATACATCTATAAATATGGAACCATCACAGGTTCCAGCTCCGCTGGTGCATGTGCGAAAGTTTGCCAGTTACTTGCTGACGGGCAGTGGTTCTCTCTGGGTACTCTGGCTTCCTCCACCATTCAAACTGTTTTTTACACACTATATGAGTGAAATAACCTGGAGTGTCGGACTGCGTGGCATTAAACCAAATCCCCTCGTCCCTCGCTGTGAAGAATGAAGGTGCGGGACCATTCTTGTGGGTAACATATGAGCTAACCAGATGAATATTATGATGAACATGCAGGTAACAAAATTATCAGGTTAGATCATGTAGGCTGGCAGGGAGCATGACTGTGTTTTACGGGGATTCATACACGTCAGTTTTTGCCACCAGTATTCGGTGACAAAATTCACTAGGAAACTCAATTCGGACTGTAAAATAACTGAAGTGTATGCGTTTAGCACAGTTAATATTCAATTTCTCAGCTATAAACTCAATTCCGGTGAATGCTAAACTCGTAATTCGACCAACAACTCTGTTTAAACATTTTTTTAGATGTACGCTCGCAGCCGACTCGATAAAACGGGAAATTCCAAGTTGAAACAGCTTCGGCAATTTCTGCCCTCGGCTTGGGATCTTCGCCAGCCCAACGAACGTATTCCCAAGAGAAAATATAGTAGAACTCTTATGGAAACATCCATATACATGTATGGAAGTTCATTATCATACGTCTCGGGGTCTCGGAAACATCCTTTTATGGTGAAAGCTCATTACCATATCACTTCTGTGGATAGTGGAGCTTCCCGAGTGACGTCATTTGATGTCTGTGGGCATGCGCGATCGGTCACTTCCTTAGCAACCGCTCAGAAGGAAATGGCGGCTGTTCCATCGCTTCAACTGATTGAAAGAAACAATAAATCGTGCCTATGCACAATTTTTGTATCGTTTGAACCTGCCAAGTTGTCAAGGAAATAGTAGAAACGACTCGTGACTGTAGAAACCGAATAAAACCACAGCTTTTACGCTCTAGATTGCCACTTTGATGGTGTACAGCCAACCATTTGGCTAGCAAATGTTTATGGCCCATTTTCTCTAAAATCAGTTTTCCGGCCGATATCCTTCCTTAGGAAAAATCGTTTGCCGCTATTTATTTATGGATCTTCAAGAAAAATCAGGGAATATTCCTACGATATGAACACACATTATTGAATGGTTTTCAGTGGGAAATTATGTTATGTGGCTGTTACCTGGGAAGTTTTTACAGCAATTTTTTTCAGTGAAAAATATTACCAACTTTGTAGTTGTGTAAATCAATATTACAATCATACCATATTAAAATGTTCTAATAATGTGCATACACACTCAGTAATGTAAAATATAAATGTTTGGTGCAATAAAAATCAAAACACAGGTCAAACAATTTTTCCACGTAACGTTTATTGAAAATGTCCTAGGTGGCGCTGCTGGTGTGGTTCTTGTCACATGACCACCTTGAAAATTTGCATAAAATCATATTTTATCCATCTCTGCACCTGTACAAAATTTCATGGTCCTAGGTTTAGCAGAACCAGAGATCCAGCATATGCACCCAAGTCAACCCTCGTCTCCACTTAACGGTTTTATTTTTTTTTGTAGATTTAGGCAGCGTGTTGTAGAAACGAAAGAAACTTTGTCTAAATGTTTATGACGAAACTATGAAATCAAATGGAACAAGGTGCTGTTTCAATGATCATTATGTCAAATTTGATGTTATATTACTTTATTCTAAGCTTTAAACTCTTTCTCAGAATGATTACATATGGTGGCAGCAAAAAAAAACAAAACTCAATAGCAATCAAGACGCCGGTGGCAAAAACTGATAAAAACTCAATTGAGGTAAAAAAAAATACTGAAATTTCAGTATCCGGTGGCAAAATTTTGGACTTCTATGAATCCCTGCACTTATAAAAGAAGCAAATATTCCTTAATATCACATTCATGTACCAATTATACATGTAATATATAAAGCAAACGGTCCTAAAAATTTGATTAAACTCAATTTGCACTGCCAAAAGCCCGCTAAAAACTCAATTTGCCAGAAAAAAAACTCAGTTTGACCATGAACAGTCCTAAACAAAATGACTTCTATGAATCCCTGGTTTCAATCAGGGTGGATTAGGTGGGGATTGACATGGGACATATATTCCAAAGGGTAATGGCTGTAAACTTGTAAATGTACCATGTTGGAACTTTTAAGAATATATGGGAATATTGGGGTGGTGATGTAGCTCAAGATCTATAGACCCAACTGCTTAGGAACCTGCATGTCCAGACAAGACTTTATCAAAATTCAAGTGTCTTGATATAAAGTTTTTAGAAGATATTGTTTATACATGTTGCGTACATTGCAACACAGAGAGAGAAGGTTGGCCATCACATGGACAATCCACGGGGGCAATACCTATGGGCCGTCATTGCTCAGTCGGTAGAGCATCGGCGTGTTCAGCTGGGGTCGTGGGTTCGAATTCCGCTGACGACCTTTTTATTTTTTCTCTCAAAAATCATTTCAAATGTGTTATACATGTTCATGATTGAATGTATATCCAAATCTCATGCATCTGGGCATTTTCGTGAATAAGTTATAAAATAACCAACTATCAGTCAAAATTGCTTCAGTTTATAGAAAGAAGGAATCTGCAATGTCTAAAATTCCTGGACTTGGTTAAAAGCAGAAGTGGATGAAACTAGAAGTACATGTATGTATGAGGATCACTTAGGCTATGTAGACTGCAATGGCACCACCAGCCTGCCTATAACGCTTCATGTGACGTAGGATGTGAAATCTGTGCAATACAGAATCCAATTTTTCTACTGTGCGCCGATTGGCTTGCAGTCATTATTAGTCGGCAATTGTCAGCAGCTGAATTACTTAAATTTTGACTGAGGAATCATGGGAATTATCTGGCGCACGCAGTCTGGCCGTACACTACGGTGACCCAGAAAACCTGTTGTGCTGACATCGGAGTCAACATTTTTTCGTTAGATCCGAACTTCTGCCCAACGAAGGTCTACCTGTACTTTCGACTCCTGTTGTCTTTTTTACACATTAGTTCGATATCGTAAAGGGGCAATAAATCGTTTATTGAATTACAATCGAATATGGCCGTAGTTCATTTATTCTGGGGACCCAGGTCTACGGTACCTTATACACTCTGGGAGATAACGCGGGAAGTTCATTTATTTGCTTTATTTCTAACCTGATGGCCCCCTAACGCAGCGGTCGAAATAACGCCTGTCTACCTGTCGCCGACAAGTCCTTTTTTCAAGTGACAACTAAATTAAAATTCCACCTGTCGCCGCGACAAGTAACTATTCTGTCCTAAAAATACTGAATTACGAGCTAATACAGGCCTAACATGACTGAACTGTCTTCCTGGAAACAGTTGTTGAGTTTCGTTTTATTTACATCGGACATTCTGTTCACTTCGTCATTCATCCCGCTGCCATACAACACGAGAGCTCGGGTACATCAAACTCCATGCAGGATTAATCTCCCGCTAGATTTGCACACGATCCGCTTGAAAGGCAAAACTAATGGATAAAGTAAACGAATTGACTGGCACGATCTAGCGCAATCGGTCTATATTTCTATCGACTATTCATGCCTGGCAACTTCAAGTCGAAAATGAAACCAGAACAAGCCGATTGATTCTTACGTTTTATTTCGGAGAATAAGAGCTCAATAAAACTTCGTCAGTGAGTATTTTAATCGGAAGAAAATCGTGCTTGCCAACTTGGGCAGCTAACATGAACGTTGCATTGCCCGTGCCGAGTTTTACTTGCTCCAGACAAGCGGACAAGCGCTAACGTGTAACACTCGCGAGTTGATCAAGTGACGGCAACAACAACAACAACAATGATTTTGCTTGATAATTCAACATTTTCATTGAGGAACTCGACTTATCTCTTGAAGAACTCAATATTTATTCACTATAACTCAGTTTTTTTCGCGCGTGTTTGGCGTGCATTTTCCCCATGATAAAAAAAACTCATTTTTTGGTAAAATTTAATTTCAAAATTTCCCAAAAAGTTTTTAATCGGGGTTACCCACAACAAAGTTGCTAAAACCACCCTGCTGTTATGATCCTTAAGAAAATATCGTTCCAGCAAATTTAATCTCAGAATTGAACATTCTGTTGACATTTTACACTGATAGTAGAACAGTCTGGTGAGAGAAATGAGCCCACTGAGTCAACATCAGGGAGTGAGGACATTGATCTTGGCAATGCAGATTTAGAGGAAGGAGGCAAATTTGCCGCTGTCATAAACCTCTCCCGACCGAGAAAAAAAAAACATGTGTTTAAATTCTCCAATGCCTGGAAAATGTGGAGAGACTGGTCGAAATATATGATGTCAGTATGATGAAAAAAGTTTTGGTAGGAGTGACAAGCTGAAGTACCAGGGTGACAAGTAAAAAAAATAGTTACCTGTCACAGTGACAAGTAATTCTCAAAAAACGAAAGCAGAAAGCTGTTGCGCTCGTGACGATGAGTTCATTCAGTTCGGTTTCCCCAATTCTGTTCTCTTGTTTCATTAAATAAATGTATCAACTTGGATTACATTTCGTTGAATAAATATTATTCATGACGGGAGGTTTGCATCAGGAGTGTTAGAAGTCTAACGAATATCCATAGAATGCCGCATCTGACAATTTAGCGGAATGCTTTATTTGCATATGAATAAACTTTCTGGATAAATCTGAAGGGATATATTAATTAATTACATGTATTATTGTTACCAGTGTTCGTAACTAACAGTCAACAGATATTTTGTTTGCATGGAAGTACAAATAAATCAACCCAACATCGCCACGAGGAGTTAACATAGGCGAGCCGGGATTTTGATAATTTTCAGTGATATAGTGTCACGGTCTCTCATAAAATTCCCATGATTCATTGCGTCACCTTTGGCGGTTTGACTCGGGACGCTGTAGTTGCATTCGCGGCTGTAGGAGTCGTTTCCTGACCTTCCAAAATTGTCTCCCCTGGCAGTTCGCCAGTCCCGCTAGGAGGCAATGTTTTCAACTGGATGCGCTAAAACGGGTAACATGCCGTCGATGATACTGAAAACATCATTACATACTTCTAGTTTTCATCCACTTCTGTTAAAAGGTATTCATTTATAGGCTCCAATATATATTGTCCACTAATATGGAATAAAAAATGCCAAAAAATATATGAAATGATACATGTACCTAGAATTTCTCATTTTTCAGAGACTCGTAATCCCAGCTGGATATAATCTCCCACCTTGGCAAATTAAAAGTTGAGAGGTCTGTTATACGGCTTATCATGGTGCTGTTAAGATGGAGGGTTGGAGCCACCAATTGCATGAGCCTGCATGTCACGGCTAAAACTTCTTTCATGTGTGTTATAAACAATATAGGATAGGGCTGACTGCGTCTTGACGCAAGTTTTTAGACTATATACAAAGGGGGAAATAGTAAACCTGTACTTTTTTCATGTACATTTGCATGTGATTTGTATTGTTGTACATGAAGACAGTAAATGCAGCATAGTTCCCTTTCGCTAATTACATCTATAGACATTAATGATCATCAATGGTGATCAACATGATTAAGACAGGTAAAGATATGTACACCCGACATGTACAATCACAGTCAACAGTCAAATCTGGGTCAGTTTTAAATGCCAACCCTCTGCATTAGAGAGGTCACAATGAATGCTTGAATTTAAACATACACTGGAACATGGAGTGATGCCATGGATACTTTCATCTTTTTCATATTTCTGCAGACATTTTTGTTTTTTTATCAACTCCAACTTGTAGAAATTGAGTCCAAATCAAGCATTTAAAAATACAGAAATCCACCAAAAAAGTTGGGAAGGAAGGGCTATACACGTAGCAGAATTTGAATCATCATTTTGAGTCTTAGTCCTGTCTCTTGATATATTGCCCCCAGCAATTTACCTGTAACGTGGTGATAAATAGTTGACGTCCAGTCATTACTACCTGTATACATCCATAACAATGTACAATCTTGGCTACCCATCCATTACTGACCCAGTTTTTTTAAGGCGGATTAAAATTACCTTAAATAACTGTAAATATACACTGAATGTACCGTACGTCTACTTGTGAAGGAATATACAGGTATGTACAAGTATGTATGCTGGATACAATGAAATTCCCAATGTCAACCACCATGAGTTCACTCCATCCAATGTTTTGTTTTTGGACTATGTCAGCTATTATAGCTGGTGAAGTCCTATGAAATACACATTCTCCTTCCTTCCCCTCTTTGCCAGCTACTGAAATTATCAAAGCATTTGCGTACAGTTCGCCATTCATAAGATGGCTTGCGAATCGTGTGTCTCCATTATCGCGGAGCGATATCCGGTACTTTACCGGATTCTGTTCGGCCTTCATCCGGCGGAGAACAGACTGGAAAAATCTGATAAATTACAGGTTTTCATACATACCTCTGAAACAGATATTGCCGGGGCTTACAAAATATATAGGTATGAATAACTTTTGTATCATCCAAAAGGTGTGGTAGCTCTGTAATTTTGAACAAGTAAGACATCACATGACTCGAAAATGGCAGTTTACGTTGGGGTTACATCGGTAGAATTTAGCTGATTGGCTGACGAAGTCACGTGGTATTGATTTCTGAAAATTCCCTCTTGCAGTTGCCGAAAGTAGGCCGAAATGGCTACACACGATCCCAGGGTCAGTCTTACCGCGTATAGATGACCCAGATGGTTACAGGTTGATTATCAAAGGTCGAATACAGTAGGTCAAAGGCCAATGTCCCGCTCAGGAATACCTCACACCCGCGGCAAACAAGAACCCCATAGAGGTTGAAAGGTCCTCCCTCCAAGGTCCTCCCTCCAAGGTCCTCCCTCCAAGGTCCTCCCTCCAAGGTCCTCCCTCCAAGGTCAAAGCCACTGGGAATAACAACTTGGAGGACGATTGAAAATCATATATGTGAAAAGATGCATTAGTGCATGTCAGATGGGTACATGTACCAAGATTAAGGTCAATGATCAACATCACGGACTACCTGCAACAATTTATCACCCATATCAAGATGACTCAGTCACATAACCCAGTCCTTGATCTATCATCAGCCTGCTGAGCATCCCGCAAGGAAGATACAAGTTCAATATCTTAAGTCTTTGGTATGACTCGGTCCGGGATTGAACCTGGGGCGCGCTGCTTGTGAAGCGAGCACTCTACCACAAAGGTCAATGCAGTGCAGTCTTAAGAGTTTGAGTTATCTCTGATTTATATTTAACAGACATTAGAAAGTTTACTACATGTAGGCCTATTTAAAATTGTAGAGATTTGTTAGAAAATGAAGGTGCAAATAACTCTGAACTTCAACATGATGAGTACTAGAACAGAGTCAATTATTGGAATGTTTACTTCATGACTGCATGTACCTTAGATATATGTGTAGCAGAGGTGACCTTAGACTGGAGAATACCTGTGACTTCATGGACCATTTACCCAGTACAATGGCCTGAACTGATGGCACAATACCCAGCTATACTAATATATATATACTTGTACAAGTATGTCTATAGTTATGTCCTGTCATGTTGGACAATATCCACACTCCCTGATTTGCCACTCTGTACAATCCTTACAAACCTCTGACTACATTGTCAGGATTGTAGATGACAAACCATTTTATCATCATATACAATAACAGGTTAACCTCACAGGACAATCTGATTAAAAACTCAGACTTAATAAACCGCTCCTCTTTCGGACATGTCGCTAAATTAAGATCTGGGACAGTCCCTATCTTAAATCTGTCGCGCATGTCAGGCTTGCGACCAATCACAGTCCAGTCTCAACAGGCGTGGAGCTGCCGCAAGACGGTACATCTTCGGAAAATTTATGACCTAGATTCTGCATTGAAGATCAACCATTGAAACGCGGAAAACAACGAATTACGTCAATTATACCGTATTTTCGCCTGCATGTTGTCTGATCGTACTGTTCTTGTTTATCTGATGATGCTGAACAATAATGATCTTGTGATCTTTGGGTTGGGTCATAAATTTTCTGAAGATGTACCATTTTGCCGATTATTTTTGATTACATCTAAAATTATGGTGTGTTGGCGTGTCCGCATTAAAGCAGGAGCGACTGCAGATGCTCTCTGTAATGTATGCTACGTAAAAGACACTGTATAGCCGTTCTTTTTACCGGCTACGGGAAATCTTTATGTTGCCGTGTACGGACGAGACGCACAAAAATTCCCGCCTGAAGGCTGAAGCTTCAGGCGGGTGACAAAGACGTTCTTTGCTGTCGACTCAGTCCTTGAGCGATCACCGAAGATGATTATTTGCTCCCCGATGCTCTCTTCAATGACAGACCAGGTGAAAGATCAAGGGATATTTCTTGCACTGCTGGATATATAGGTACGGTTATTTGTTTCATAAAATCAGTTCATAACTGCATCGCAACAAGAACGGAGATTGGGAGATTAGCTGTCACGCTATAATACGACGCGTCTCATTAGGCGACTATTTGACCCGGAAACTATTTGATTCGGAGTTCATCTGACGGATTTGTTATAGGGATTGTCCCAGATCTTAATTTAGCGACATGTCCGAAAGAGGAGCGGTTTATTAAGTCTGAGTTTTAATCAGATTGCCTCACAGGAGCACCTATATTTCATGCCTTTAGCATTCTGTTTAATAGATATTTTTTAACAGTGGGACTTGCAGCATTACATGTATCTGTACGTACATGGATACGTGGGATCACTTGGATGTCTGGGGAACCTTCATTAGGCAAATTGGGCCCTTTTTCAATGACAATTTCTGAGACATATAGGAAAAACTTTCCCACGGTAAAAAGTACTGTCCATATCCATTCACTGAACATTTACTGACTGATCACAAACTATATACAATACATGTATACAAATACATGTATATATATGTACCTAAATGTATTTCAATGCTGTTCATAAAAGCATAAATAAGCCAAGAAGAGGCCCTTGTAAATATCAAAATGTTCACCAATAACACGGACTGAATAAAGGGATGGAATGAATGAAACTTGACCACTTACAAATACATGTACATTGTATACATGGCAATAAATGCATGCCATGGATGCAATAAATCAACAGGTATATCTATATCTCCAGAGAGTCCCACATGAATCATGTCCACTTTAGGCTCATTAAAATTAATAGTTCATTTATGATCGCTGTCCGCCTCAAATTTGGCCTGCTCCCTGAAGATTCATTTTATGTATTATTTTCGTTCTCCAGTGTCTTACAATGTTACATGTAGCAGAAGTTGTTTTAGCAATGTGTGCCGACAAGCATGGGACGTCTCATTTTACACACTTTACCAGAGGTTAGAAAGCTAATTTTTATACTTTTAAACTTCAAAATTAATTAGAGAACAATCATGTATTTATTTGTTCTGCAAACAGAATTAGCAGTTCACCAGTTTGTTCCAATGCAATTTCATATGCATGTATAATACCTTGTGTCCAACTAAAATTAGAAAAAAAATTAAATAAAATTGGCATGCCCATCCTCCATAATTTCCTGGCAAGCAGTTCATACACATGATAAACTAACTTTTAAGTTTAAAGAGCCTTTTATGGAACTTTTTCCTTCGCATGTCTTACTACAAATACAAATCACTGACAATAATTAATATTTTGCAAGGTCACATTAAAGAAATAAAACATTTTTAACATGATGAACTGGTCATCACTATAAATATAGTAATCCATGCAGTCAGTACACATGGTCTTGATGTATATTTGTACCTGAATACATGTACCTATTTCTGTAAGTTCTAGACATGCATACAACTTTATTTGGTCACTCATTTATGGATAAAGTTAGCCTCCAATGACATGGGTGGGCTATCCTTTATTAATACAAATTAAAGCTGAATGCAAAAGTTTCTACACTTTTGAACAGTGTATATTATATGGGTTAATTTATGATGGAAATAC